>JAOTOM010004821.1:0-5000 GCA_034440615.1 Ashinkailepas kermadecensis | reverse complement strand
TCGACGGCCCCAGGGTGAGACTCGGGCGGTCGCTGTGCCGACTGCCGGGCGGACGGGCGGCACGGCGCGGCGGCGGCGCTGTCTGTCGGCGAGCTGTCTGTCGGCGAGCTGTCTGTCGGCGAGCTGTCTGTCGGCGAGCTGTCTGTCGGCGAGCTGTCTGTCGGCGAGCTGTCCGAGGCGGCTGTCTGAAGCGGCCGCCGGCGCTGTCTGTCGGCGAGCTGTCCGAGGCGGCTGTCTGAAGCGGCCGCCGGCGCTGTCTGAGGCGGCCGCCAGCGCTGTCTGTCTGTTAACCGTCCGAGGCGGCTGTCTGAAGCGGCCGCCGGCACTGTCTGTCGGCGAGCTGTTCGAGGCGGCCGCCAAAGCGAACACCCGACTGATCCATTACAGCTACCGATGCCAGCTGCATAATACATCCCACACGTACCGAACGAACGGCGAAACCGGGCGTCCGCCGGAGATGCGGCAGGGCTGGCCTGCTGAGAGGAGGTCATGGCAGAGGTCATGGCAGAGGTCATGGAACAGCCCAGCACTGAGCTGGACGGCCAGCAAGGGGCAGGCAGACATGGGGACCAGCACCGCGGTTAAGAACATCGGAGGGTTGAGCAGGCTGGGTGGACCCACGTAGGACCGAACCGAGAAGAACCTCGCAACCCTTCCCTGTCCCCATCTCAGCGACAGAGCTCATCCATGGCTGCTCTCCACATGAGTATGGGAACGTGATTATTTCAACCTCTCAGCACCCATGAAAGCCCATGTCAAGTTCTCATCGGTCACAGACCCAGCGATCAAACCCTTCAAGACACATTCAATAAATCGAAACATAACGGCAAGGGCGTCGCCACCGGGGGGGCAGAGGGGCAGTCGCCCCCACCCCCATGCAGTGAGACTGGGGGCGCCGCCCCCTGAAATTTGAGGAGGTCCCTATCCGGAAATGCACAGGAAAAAAGTGAGCAAGGAGGCCGACGAGACATGAGAGGAGGCCTCCAAGACGTGAGAGGAGGCCCCTAATTTGCAGAAGGAGTCACCTAGGAGAAGATAGGAGGCCCCATAATTCAAGAGAGTGCCAACAATTGGCACGGAGGCCCCCAGGAATGCAAAGGAGGCCCCCAGGATTGCAAAGGAGGCCCCCAGGATTGCAAAGGAGGCCCCCAGGATTGCAAAGGAGGTCCCAGGATTGCAAAGGAGGCCCTCAGGATTGCAAAGGAGGCCCCAGGATTCCGAAGGAGGCCCACAGGATTGAAAAAGAGGCCCCCAGGATTGCAAAGTAGGCCCCCAGGATTACAAAGGAGGCCCACAGGATTGCAAAGGAGGCCCTCAGGATTGTAAAGGAGGCCCCATGATTGCAAAGGAGGCCCCAATACGGGAAGGGAGACCTCAGAAAATGAGAGGAGGCCCTAAGGCGGAAGAGAAAGCCAGTGGATATGAAATGAGGTTTCGGAGACGCAAAAACAGTCCCCAAAACGGGCAAGGTTCCACCAAGATAGAAAAGGATGATCCCGAAAAGTGGCAGGAAGCACCTAATTCGGAAGAGGACGATATAAGATTGGAAATTAGACCTATGATGAACGAGGAAGCCCATAAAATAGGAGAGAAGGGCCATTAGATAAGATGGATGGCTCCCAGGCGAGAAAGAAGGCTTCAAGACGGGTAAGAAGGTCCCCAGGAAATGACAAGGTAATTGAGATAGGAAAGGTTGCTTGTAATTTGGAAGAGGCACCTGAGAGAGAAGAGAAGTCCACCAGGAGATAAGAGGCCACCCTTAAAATGGGCAAAGATAGAATGAAAACGCAGAACATGAGGCCCCCAAGACGTGAGAGGAGGCCCCTAATTTGAAAAAGAAAGCCTCTAGAAGAGAACAGGAGGTCCCTGCCGGACTCGAGAGGAGTCCCTCAAGACGGAATAGGAAGTCTCCAGGGCCAAATTAGGCCCCGACGACCGGAAGGAATTCCCAGGAAATGAGAGAAGATGAGAGTGGGATAGGTAGCAGGTATGGAAGGAGGCGAGGTTTCCAAAATTGAAGATCCCCTCAAGACCCCTCAAGCTTTGCGAGGTCAAAGGAGGAGGCCCACGAGGCGTGGCAGGAGGCCCCTAATTTGGCAGAGGATGCCCCTAAACATGAGAGGAAGCCCCATGCCATGTTAAATGGGCCCCAGGATGTGGGAGGAGGCCCTCCAAAACGGGAGAGGAGGACCATTGAATATGGAGGAGGGTAGGACACACGAGGAGACATCCAAAACCGGCAAAGAGGCTCCAGGAAATGAGACGAGACCCCTAAGACGCGAGAGGAGGCCTATAATTTGCAAGAAGCCCCTGAAATGGTAGGAGTCGTGCCGGGGTACTTGAAAATCACGATATGGGCCCAAAAAGATCCAGCCGGGGCCCCTGAAAATCACGCTGAGCCTAGGGGTACCAAAAAGTCACGCCCGGACCATGAAAATCACACTAGGGGCACGATAGGTCGTACCGTTCCCCAACAGTATCATTGGGACACAAATGAAGCCGGGGCAGCGAAAAACAATCCGGACATAAATAATCACTCTGGGGCCCCAACAATGACACCAAAAGCATCCAAAACGTATTGGACCCCCACAAAGTGTCCAGGTCGCTAAAACTCGCGGTAGAGATCCAAGCAAATCACGTCGGGACACAAAATATTACATTGGACTAAAAAAAGTCGTGTTGCAGCCCTTGAAAATCACATTGGGGACCAAAAAGGCCGCGCCTGGACCCCAAAGGTTGCAGCTGCCCCAAAAATCAATTATCAACCGGAATGTCACTCTGCGCCCCAAAAAAATCGGGTCAAAGTCCCCCCAAAACCCGTTGGACACTGGAAAAAACGTGTCAGGGCACCGAAAAAAAATCGCACCTGGAGACCGAAGAATCGTACCGGGACCCAAAAGTATCAAATCAGGACCTCTAAAAAAAATAGAACTCGATGTCAAAAAGTTCACACCGAGACTCGATCGAATTGACCCCAGCACCGGAAAATTAAGAACAGGTCCGGACAAATTACCCGGAGGGCTTTTATACTCGGAAAGGTGCCATCGGCTGAAAAAAAAACTCCTTCGGTGGCCGCAGTGGCATATCAAAGGGACAAATGCCCCCTCCCTCCTAAGAGGGATATGCTCCCAAAAATCGAGCCGAAGCCCCCAAAAGTCGCGCTGGGGCCACAAAAATTCGCGTCGGTTCACCAGAATTCGCATAGGGGCTCCAAGTAAATACGGCGGGCCCCAGAAAACTCGCTCCGAGGCCCGAAAATCTGCAACAGGAACCGCCAAGATCGCGTTGGGGTCACAGCTAAGTACAACGCGCCCCGCAAACTCGAACCGGTCCCACCAAATATCGCGCTCGGACCCACAATTCCCATCGGTAGTACCAAAAAATTGGTCTGGACATCAAAAATTCACGTCGGTTCTGCCAACAATTGGTGTCTAGGGCCCCACATAAGCACAGTGTGACCCCCAAAGTCGCATCGGTATCCGAAAAATAAAGCCGGAACCCTCCAAAATATGGATGGATTAAAAAAAAAGTCCGCGTCAAGGAAATGGTTCTGGAGCACCGAACATATCATCAGATGCCTTCACAAATCGCGTACGGCATGGAAAAACATACCGGAGCTCGAAGAAAATCGAGGTGAGATACAAAAACATGGCGCCAGGGACTCGAAAAATCAGGACGGGTTCGGAATTTAAAGAAAATTCAGAAGAGATCCACAAAAATCGCGTTGAGCCCAGATAACTGGCGTTGGGTCCCTGGAACCACGCGCCTGGGCGCGATAAGTCGCGCCAGGACCCATAAATATCGTACCGAAGCCCCAAAAATCGTACTGGGGCCCCACAAAAGTGCGTCAGTAGCCCAAAATATACACAGCGGGACCCTAAGAGCACAACGGGGACCGAAAATGCAACTGGCCATCTAAAGCGCAGTCTCGCAAAAAGCGACAGGGCCCTAAAACATGAGTTGCAGCCCTAAATACCGGGAACTCTAAAAAAAACAAAAACAAAAAAAACATCGGAAGCTCTCAAGGCACACAGTGCCCATGAGACCGCACAAGAGCCTAAAAAGAGGCTGGGGCCGCAAAAAGCAACATGGTCCCAAAATGAAAAACAAACACCGGGCACTAAGTAAACACATCGAGATCATTGAAAGCGCCCTGACAACTAAGAAAAATCATCGGTGCACAAAAAAGGAACAAACCCTAAAACGAGTAGGGGTTTCGAAAATGCGTTGGGCCTCTAACAAAAATGGATTGGAGCCCTAAGACACATCCGTAGACGAAAAAATACGAAACGGGTCCAAAGACCCGTTTCGGGTCTTTGGACACTCGGCAGGGACTCGGTTTGATAGCCAACCTGGAAGCAGGTTTAATCAAAGATATGAGGTGCATCAAAGCTCAGCGGGTATCCGCCTTTCTTCACCATAAAATATGGGAAGTAGGGGAACCAATGATCGAATTTCATTAATCGAATTTTCGCAGCGAACGCCAATACGAAGCATTTCATCACGTCAGATATGGCGCAAGTCTATTATGTGGCAGCAATTAGCAAAGCGTAGGAGGCCCAGCAGAATCCGTAGCATCGCACGAAGTGTGGCGAATGCGCCGAATGCGCAAAATGGGTGTGCACGTGCACTAACGTTGGCGTCGTGGCGATCGGGCACTCTGAACTGGAATATCTGAAATTGGGAAATTTTACATTTTAAAGTGATTTGTGTCGGTGTAATTTCAGCAGTGCGAGGTGACTTATCAAGGGATACCAAAAGAATATATTCGAACAGGGTGGGAGAGCTGGGGTTGAAATCCGACGAATCAGAAACGATAGTGGTAGATTAGGCCCCTCGACAGGATAATTCAGTTGGTCACTAATTATTTTATTTAAAAAAGGTCCCCTTTGATAAAATAGTGGTCGAAATCGGAAGACTTTTTATTGAGTAGGTGGGCCCCCTCCGAGTACGTTTGTCCCCCCCTCCCCCTTGACGCAAATATAGGTACGTCACTGGTC